>JALIZH010020719.1:322500-350000 GCA_030522465.1 Rhipicephalus appendiculatus | reverse complement strand
GTGTGTATAGATATATGTATATATAAGGGCTATCGTGCAGTAGGAGCGCCCATCAATCATGATAAAATGGGGCGCGACATTATAACCCAAGACGGAAATATGCAGTCGGCCAGTTGGCGACAAGACTGCGACGAAAATTTAGTCGGTTCAAGCTGAATATATATATATATATATATATATATATATATATATATATATATATATATATATATATATATATATATATATATATATATATATATGTCGCAAGGTCACGGTGCAGATAAAACGCAACTGTATATATACGACCAAAAAACACTGAAAGGGGTTTTGTGTGTTTCCTCGAACCCTACAGAGGCATATTAGTTCGCTCGCCCAGCAAATGCTAATGACGAAGAGATAAAGCAAGAAAAAAAAGATATAAATACAAAAGCGGATTCGTTATTCTTTACGGCAGCTTGTATCAGAGGAGCCTGTTGGGAGAAAGCAGGGGTTTTAACGACAGCCGGGAATCAGGCTAACAGGAAAAGAATAAAAGTGAATTGTACGTTAAACTCGAGGTCTGGCGAATGCCCAAGTAGTGTAATATATATGTGACCTAATAGATAACGGTAACAAGGCAATGACGCATGCGAAACGACGAAGCTCTTGCCACGTTGTATCGTTCCGTGTATAGTTCGAAAGTTTCTTCTTGCTCAACACGGTTTGCGCGTGGATCTTGGCGCATACCAACATAGGATACATTTTACGCTTCGATTTTATAAGTCTTAAGGATAAGCCGGTTTCGAAGAAAGAAAAATGAACTTCCGTGAGCGTGTAGAGTTTTTACACCGGAGCTGAAAATAGAACACTTGCTTGATTTGTGGCGTCCGCCCGCGAACAGAAAAGACCCACGTGACCTCATTTGAACAGACGATGACGTCGTCATCATGGGACGGTAATCAGGACTTAACAGATTGCCAAAATTTGCGACGCCGTGATAACGTAACCATAACGGCCTACGATGACACGCGGCGGTGTAATGTCACGACGACATCGTTTGATGACGCATCCTATGACGCTCTATGACGTCACGATGACCCAACAAATTTTGCCTGTTTGTGACGTCATCGAAATGGTGATGATCTTTTGCATCACTCGTGCTGACGGCGACGCCGGTCTCTGGCGAAGTAACGTCAGGTCTCGTGAAATCTCGAAGACGCCGACGGTCAATTTCCGCGTTCGATGAGACATCAAAGGCTTTCGCCTTAATAATATATGTGTCCGCTACGGGGCGCATGTGCGCATTCCTGGCACCTTATTGGACGGCAAGAAGGAAGAAGATTAAGTCCTCGCGAGCGGGGCGCGCAGGTGGCAGGTGGGAGTGATTCAGGAGTCGGGGTGAATGTTTGACCCCATCCTATATACCTTTCGCGTCTTTCTCGGGGCGAAAACGCCGCCGTCGACCGTGTTCGCCACGTTTGTCTCCGAAGCTTCACAGCCGCGCGGTGTTCGAGAGACGCTCACAAGCAGTCCGCTCACGTCTCCCCGATCTCTCGAAGCGCGCGCACGCCGCGCGGCGTTGGCGTCCGTTTGCGTCGTCGCGCACTTGCGTAACACTTGGCGCGCACGCAGCTTGCTTGCGTGCGCAGCCTCCCGTCTCGTCCGGAACTTTTATGCGGCCGTGGTGGACTACGCGGCGCGCGACGAATCTTCCTTTATTACCACGTTCTCCCCTTCTTCTTCTTCTTTTTATTACACTGTCGCTTTCTTCTACCATGTTTCTAGCGTCTTCGAAAAAGGCATTGAGCGTGCCATCGTCGCCGGAAGTCCTCCGACCACCCCGCCTCTTGATAACGTATCGCTACGGCACGTGCATGTGCGCAACCTGTTAAGATTGCGTCGTTACCTTCAAGATGTCTTGTTGCACGCCGGTTGGTTGCTTCATATATATATATATATATATATATATATATATATATATATATATATATATATATATATATATATATATATAAACTCCAGTTCTCCATACATCCACGTTCTTTTTCAGGGTAGCATACCGGTCATTCTTAACTGGTTCAAAACCCCTACCTTTCCTCTCTCTATATATATCTCTCCTGTTTTGATTCGTTCCCAGAACATTAAATTCTTACAAGAGTTACGAAATTTCTGGCATGGTATCACTGATTTTTCCAATCGGCGACGACTTTCTAAATGTCGCTCTGCGGGTGTATCAGTCGAAAGCTTGTTTCACTTATTGTTCATTCGCTTACGCGTCACTTTCAACTATCACGTTTTATAACAAGAAAGGGGGAATCAATCAGAGGCTGGGAGGGTTCTTTCACCTGGAGAATTTCACTGTATTACGTGCACCTGCATACAGGGTGCGTGCTTCGTTAAGATGCATACGTACACCACCGCGCCGCACATGCAGCTCGGCTGTGCAGGTGCATTCGCAGCTGCGTTCTCCAGCAGCGATAGCCTAGCGAGAAATTCAGGATGCCTTGCCCCATCTGGAAAATGAATGGGGGCGAGGGCAGCTTGGCGTGCGCGCGCGAGATCCTTTCTTTCAAACCTCGATAAAATATCAGATTGCTTAATGAGAATCGGCTTATCGACGACAAGCCCGCGATCTAGAGAACATGAACTGTTGGAAAAAGCAGCATATGTAATTGAAACTTGCGACGCGCTGTTTGAACACACTGTTTTGTTCAAACAGCAACAGCGCGTTGCAAGTTTCAACTTTGTACGACCACAGTCCTTCAATACTCTTATTGAGTATATGGGTGTACATAGTTGGTTGTACAAAGTTATTGGTTGTACAAAGTTACTGAGGGACTATGGTACAACCAACTAGCCCCTACTGTGGCCCTTCGAGCATATGTAAACACGCACGTGAGCGGCGAGCGCCGCGTTTTCTGTACGCTCATCGGCGCTGGTTTTTTCGCGCATGCGAACCCCGAAATATGTTAGTCATAAGACGCTTCACTTTGAGATCTTTAAAAACATAGAAAACTGCGTCGGTGGTAACTATCACTCTTAATCAGGTCCCGCTTAAAGCGCTGGATATATCCAGGAAACCGGACATTTTTCGTCTGCTTTCCTGGATATAGCCAGCATTTAGCCAGGACCTGATTAAGTGTATGTTCGTGCTCCATCATTGCTCACATTTTTTTATTATAACAGGTGCTCTTGGCTACACGTTTCTCGTCTTTTAACGCGATAGCGTTAAAGAGCTCGTTTCGCGGAAATTCGAGTGTCGGCGTCGGTGTCGGCGTCGTTGGTTGTGAGCGAAAAATCATCATCTCGTCTGTGACCGACAAAATCGAGAAAGATGCAAATAAGATAAATAATAATAAACTTCGGGTCCGAGAGAGAATCGAACCCAAGGCCCGTCTGCGGGGCAAGCAGCGGGTGTTTTACCACGCTATTTCTTGAATCTGCTTCGAAGAAAAAAAAAAAACACTATATGAATGTCATGTAGTCAGGAGAGTCTTCCTTAACGCATCATATATTGCGTGGCAGAAGTGTGGAATCGCGCCAGGCGTCAAAACACGTGAATTGCGCAACTAGTGAGTGTTTTAAGGGCCCACCCATTACAAAGCGCTCAGACATATTTAATCATCATCAGCAGCAAAAGCATCAACAAAGTGAACAGCTGCTTAGGTTTGCGTGTTGTCTTGCGGGCGCGTAGTGGACCCTTCGCTGATTCGCAAAAGGAATAATTATGGCGCAGTGGGCACTTAACAACTGTACTTGCAGTAGGCATTCTAGGATACTTTGAAACGGACCAATGTTGCGCGCACAGTCGTTCGTTTCCTTACGGGGCGGTTGAGGCATGCACCAAGAACCGAAGCTAGGCTATAGCAATTGAGAAGGCGATGCGCACGGGGCCCGATTACGCGATCGCGTTCTACTCTTGAAAGCTAAACTCAAGCGTCCTCCAAGTCTTTTTGTGTCTAAGCCAAGACAGAACTTTGTGAAATGATATAGCGGACCGGAAGCTTTTTAGCATCGTCGTGGAATGTTGTGAGGAATCAGACGCCCGGATTTTCCCGTTTAGACAATTAATTTTTCACTAATTATTAAGTGAAGTGTTGAATAGACTAGAATCAAGTAAGGCTGGACCACTATTACAAAGTCTTCGATCGCATATTCGAAGCTCGTTGCATTACTTTTTTAATCAGCTTGACCTGGGTTAGCTGCAGTACGCAGTGCGTCAAACAACAACCGAAGAACGTACAATTAATCTTATCGCGAATGAATGAACACCGAAGCAGCGTAAAGGGCACCCAAAAAATAACGTTTCGTACGTTTGTTAAGAAACGCACACGCGGGAAATGCACCGAACTGCGTGTCTACCTTACTGCGTTTGGAACGGTAAATTCAGACGCCGTTCCCACTGCAGCGTATCAGGCAGCTACAGTTCGCTGCAGCAGCTTTCTCAATTCCATACGAATGTATAAATACATAAAAGCACCCGCGGGCCAAGGTTTCGTGCACTGTTTTAAAAGCCTCCGCAGGTGGTATGAGGCGTCACGGAACAGGCCTCCACTTAACGTCTTTTCTTTTGCCCGCATTGTCATATAGTAAGCTATCGGGACGCCCCCTACGTAAGTGTCGACACGCAAAGTGTATGCTAATTAAGCGCAGCAGCGACGTTACGTCCGCCGGTATAAACTATCACAGCGAGCCGCCGCAGTCGCCGCTCTGGGTATATAACAAATTTCACCCGCGTATAATGGTTGGCTGCATCCTTTGGTCCCAGGTCCGAGGCTCGCAACGATTTCTATACACTCGGGTCTCGTTAGCAGCGCGCATGGATCGTTGCGGCTGGATAGATTCGTGCCCTCTCTTCAAACGCCCTCTCCCATTTCCCTCTCGCCCCCCGTACAATATACACGACACGCGTTCCAACTGACTCCACCCATTCCGTGCCTCTTGTTCATAAAGTATTCGGTCGTACGTGCGGGTTGCAAAACCGAAAGGAAGAGAACATAAAAAAAAGAGGTAAATGGAAGCAGACGGTCAATGTAACGTTGAAAGCAGACGACACAGAGTTCGTCTGCGACAGCGCAAGCCCCAACTGTACGCTGTAAATGTCTATAAATCCACTAACTATTATAAGAGCGCAGTTTCACTGCTAATTAAGCATCGCGTCACGACCTTAATGCATGCATATACCAACAGCCGGTCCGCAGCGGCATATTATGCAACTTGCGTATTTAGAAGAAGGTCACAATCAATCAATCAATCAATCAATCAATCAAGTCAACCAATATTTCAGTGTTTTCACTTGATGAGTAAAACAACATATCCATACATTTACGCGAGGTTTCATCAAGAGCAGAAGAAAGCTGCAGGAAGGTACTCCCGTCAGGATGTTGCATAAAGATTAATTAAATGTGGAGTACGACTGATGAACAATCGGCAGCTGAACCGCTTGTCTCTTATCTATATAAGCAAAAAGTATCTTTCACAATGGCGGTGCTCGTTTTGTCTCTGCGGCATTCGCTGTCACTCACGCGCTACTATTCAAATTCTCCCACTACCTTTTCGCGTTTCTAATTCTGGTGCCGTAAGGTGCATTGCTTTTCACGATTAAGCCCAATCGGGATCAAGCTTCTCAACACTGATTGGTTGCCTTCTGCAGCCTGCGTAAAGGACCTTAGAAGTACTTGTTGCTGGGCTAGTTGGTACACCATAATGAGGGGAAATTCTAGACTCCTAAAACACCGCAAGAAGAACGAATAAGCACGGGGAAAGAGTGTCCTGTGCTTCTTCGTTCTTCTTGCGGTGAGGCGTCTAGAATTTTCCCTCATTATGCGTAAAGGAGCCGATCACGATTAAGAAGTTTGATCCGGATCAGGCCCGATCGCGATCGAAATTGACCGCGTGTGATACCGGTATAATTCAAGCTTCGCTGGCGATATTCGGGGTTGGTGTATAATCCACGGCGGCGGCGTGGTGGCCCTCCCGTAAGCATTCGGCAGATCTCACCGCGGGAATTTCCTCGACGCTCGCGGAGCGAGATTGCGCGAGAAAGAGCGAGAGGGAGGGCATACGTGTGGCAGGCGGAGCAACAGACGGCCCTTTGTCGCATACTTCCCGCAGAACCGGGCATGGTCTCCGCGCAGCCGAAATAGACTCACTCTCGAGAGAAAGATCGAAAGAAACGCAATAACAGAACGGCCAGACTCTAATGAAAGGGTGCTGTAACACTTGATTTGGTATGGACTTCACGCGTCCGGGCTCAAAGCTTATACAGGAGGTAGCAAGAAGAGACTTCTATGTACAACTTCACTGGCGAGGCACTATTTACTTTTTTTTCCCCTTGACGATGAAGAGAAAAAAAAATGAAACGAGAGTTCGCTGAGCTGCGGGAACACTCGGAATGCCACGGGAAAGTAGACTGCATGTAAGTACGTTATACGTTATATGTATGCGCGCATCTGCTGTGCTGTGAAACTGCAGTGAAGGTGGCAGAAATCAAACTTATGCAGCGAAGCCAGTTTCCCACGTCAACCAATCAGGAAAGAGAACCCGAATAAAAACCTTGTCCATTGTCTGCTGTTACAATGCCGTTTTATGTGAGACCTCCTGGCCTGATCCTGATGCTCGCGCGACGATCAGCGGCGCGAGGTGGTGAAAGTTTCTATAATTTTCTATATGTAAAGAATGGAAGTGGGAAGGAGGGGCTATTTCTTGTGTCTATAGCAGTATCGTACGCTGAGATATAAGAGGTGTGTTATAAAATATACGAAATAGATATAGAAGTACGTGGACGCTTAGTTTACAGCATACGCGTGGAAGCAGCAGCTTATCGCAGTTATTTCACGCACAAAAGCTGCTTCATAACGCAGCTCTGGAAGTATAGTGATGGCATTATACAAGGCATCGTCCAAGCTATTTGTGCTCCGCGGCCGGCAATCGAACGCACGACCAAGTTCTGAGCAGAGGAACGATATAGCCTCTGAGCCACCGCAGCTTGGCCTTTCTTGATATAGCATATGGTTTCAATACATTTCAATGAGTTGGTGAGACGACGGCTGTTGTATACTGCGCCGATGGTGCCCCAACGTGACATTAGAGGTAAGCAGGAAATGCAGGAAGCTCTTTACGCGCAAACTCTTGAATATTACTTCTCCACTCGGACACCCCACGCAAACATATACACAGACTCGTTTTTAACGGCGAAGCTGCTTAAACTAGCCGTAATGTGTCCAACCCTATCTCGAAAAAACCCTCGATGCGCCGTTGCCTAGCAACCGCTCGCCTCGCACAGCTGGTGCGACGTCATTTCAAGCCGCATGTGCACCGGGGTAGCAGGTGCGCGCCGACCGCGCCGGAGCACTCGTGCCAATTCGAACATCGCTACGCGCCAACTGGAGTGACGTCACGTCAAACCGCGTACGCGCCGGGCAAACACTGCGTAGCATCCGCGCTCGAGCTAAGTAAAAAAAACGCGCCGCGTCGAGACAGTTGCTGCCATGGGTCGCCATAAGAAAGCACGTACTCCCGAGGAGGAGGCCGCGCTTCGCGGAGCGATCGAGACTCGCTGCTATGCGGGAGAGAGACAACGGCAACGACAAGCCTATCCCGAATACACAGAAAATCCAACAGTGAAGTTCAACCATGGTATAGCCAAGTAACACGACGTTATAACCTTGAAGCAGCCAAGTTAAACCACGATATACTATAGGAAATCATGAGATCGACCAGCTTCCCTAAGCGGGGAGTGAGCGTCGTCTCCGGATCAAAATAAAGTTCTTAGCCTGCCTGCCTGCCTGCCTGTAGCTTCGCTGTGCTTTGGCCTTGCGCGACCAAGAGGGAGCTGCGTACATTTTATTGCTACCGATCGCTAAAACGCCTACCCTGCGGATAAGGGCGAGGTTTCATTGATCGCGAGTGCTCGTCACACGCATGCTCCAGCTCTCCTGCGCCTCCCTTTCATGCACAGAACGAGAGAAGAAGGATCTTGCTTGTTCAAATGCAGAAACCATGGATCGCTTTATGCGGTGCGTGTAAATGTGTGGGTGGGCGGACGCGTGTTGGAGAGCAGGGAGGGGGGGGGGGCGTGGGGCGTTGCGCCTGTGGTCTGCACCACGAAAGCATTTATGGAATGCAGCGGGATTGGAAACTATGCACAAAACGCAAGCCCTTTCTATGTAGACTGTGTGCCGCGGTTGTGCAGGACGCCGTATACAAAAACCCAAAACGCAAAAGGGGTGGTGCGCATCGACGGGTACGTGCTGTAAATATATCGGTTGGTGAAGTGCACATTTTAATGCATGTCCTGGCGCGTAATTTGTGCGTAACACCTGTTATTGCGCTTCAAGGTAACGGGCAGTGTTTACTTGACGCACCAACAAGTCATGCATCAGTTCATCCAGCGGAGACTTCAAGATGAACATAAAGCTTTCTAATAAGACACGGAAAGTGTGCTGGAAAGCCTGCTGATTCCCGCCATTGAGTATTCATAGAGCAAATATCGAGTGCATATTCCTTCACGGACATAGCGTCATCCGCGCGGCAAAAAAAAAAAAAAAAAAGAAAGAAAGTAGGAGAGGGGGAGGGAGTTAGGCCATCACGCGAGTCTGTACTCTCTTTACTATTTGCGACGAATGTGTATATCCCTGAAATGAAATATCCTTCGTGGGATACCTCTGTCGCCAGTGTTGGCATCCAGCTGCTTGCCACTTAAGTTTTTTATTATCTCCAAAGGTGGCCCGCTCATCTTTTTCACACAGATAGAGAACCGTGTATTGAAAGGCAGGTTATTTTGCCGGCGTATACAAATATCTGACTTGCTACTCTGCGTGGGGAAGGAGATTGGTGACTGAAAGACAGGGAGAGAGAAAAAAAAATTAAAAAGTAAAAATATAATAGAACATAAGTGCATAACACACTGAGTTTTCTGACTCTTGCGCGGAGACGTGCGCTCGTAGAGACTTTCATTGTGCGCATGCTAGGTACAATTAAAGTTTGTCTAGCTGACCATTAGTTCCCAAATATGTAAATAGAACTTTCACCGCACGCTTTTCTTGCGTGAGGCAGGCTGAAGGGCCTAAGACGCAGTCGAATGACAAATTCCGCGTGACAGAAAGCGTGCAATGTTCATAGAGCGCGCTATAATCTGTTACACATTGACTGTCATAATGTTAGGCACACGTACTCACACGCCATACGCTGCAGACCTCTCCAAAGAGCACTGAAAGAACAAACACGGGAAAACGCTGTTCTCTAGCTTGTGCCGCGTTGAAACTGACATGTGTCCCCCTGACACCGGTGACCTCAAGGTAGGTTACATTTTGTAGCGTTAGCTACACTGGCCTAGCCAAGCCCGTTTCGCGCGGCACATCAAGAGCCGTGCTGCGCATGCGCGAGAATCAGTGATGTCACACAGCTGGCGCACCGGAGCCAACTCACCGCTGCCGGTCTGCGCATTCCGGAGGAGTGACGTCGTAGCCGTGGTAGACGCAGTGGCGCCGGCGCGCGCGCGCAGCCTTCGCTGTGCAGTCGCCGTCTGACACTGCGCTGGAGCCGCGGCGCTTCTGACTGGCGTTTGCCAGTGTGGTATAGCCATCGAGAAGGAGAGCGCAAATGCTGCTCAACGGCGCAGAAGAGCGGAGAAGCTTGACTCATCGGATCCCGAAGTAGTTGCCTGGCAATTAGCGTCCGAAGCTGGGATTTGGGATTCACCACCATTCATCTTGACTATCAGAGACAGATAATTCCAAATACTGCGTTGGGGCCATAGAGACGGCAGCGTGTTACTTCACTGATCACCGAGCCGTCTTTGTGGCAATAGAGAAGCAACGGCGTTGAGCAAAAATTAATATACATGTGCCACATAATACGTATACCGTGTGTGTGTCACTTGGAGCAGCAGTAAGCATGATAATCAAGCTAATCCTAGACAATCTAGAAAATCAGGAAAGCTAAGAATAATCAGCTGAAGCTTTGCTAACGCTACGTATATCCTGGCATAGCCGAGCTAAGCCACTGCAGCATTTTTCTTATTGAACGTAGATTCATGCAGGCACAGTATCTGATCCTCTAACTGCTGACTTCCAGGCTTCTCACAGCGCATCATCACATGTGAAGCAAAAGTCAGAAAGAGAAAGAGAGTGTCTTTTTACATGTTTGTTCGCGAGTTAGTTTACGAACGTAACAGAGAGGGAGATGCGTGAACATAAAAAGCGCGACGTCCCTTCGTTATACACGAACATTCGCTGCAGGACACCGAAAAAGCTCGGGACAGAACGCCGTAAAAAACCGTCCTGGTGCCATGACGCATCGTTAAGTCAGTCCCGTACACGTAAAATCTGACGCGCGCGCACTGTACCGGCGGAAGAAGCTGTAAAAACAAACAAATATTTAAAACAAAAAAAATATCGCGTAGAAGGTAAAACCGCAGGCCCACAGGTAAATGACGCGCGAATGATTCGAGCACAGCGAGAGGCATTTTCTGCCCCAAACGCGCTGCCGCATATCCGTTGCACAGCGGCTCTTACGTAGGTATACGTAGATCGCTGACCGCGATATACAGACTGAAGAAATAAAGAGAGTTCGAGTGAAGGAATAAAGGACTAAAAAGCGAGAGGATCGGGCAAAAAAAGGAACAAAGTTAATAGAGAAAAAGCCGGCAGGACGGGCGGCGCCGAAACGCGAGGCCGTCGCGACATCTTCATGAAAAATGCCCGTGCCAGGTGTGGTAACCGCACCTGGCATTACGGGGAGATGCGCTGGCGCGCATACGTGTGTGCGTATTATACGGTGAATGCCGGCGTGCATGTATATAGGCAAGAGCGCGGCCGGTGAGCGCGCCCTCCAACCGGCGACTGTGTTTCCCGCTTGTCTCGAACGGAAAACGGAGCCGATCGTTTATTTTGTTCACGCGTCGCTAATGGCTATAAATTTTTACTCGCCGTTGGTGGCACCGTCCTGCCGTGTGTACGCTCGGCGTCGGCGCATGCGGCGCCGCTGTTCGAATCTGTTTCATTCTGCGTCTTCTTGCTGTTCCCGTATTCTCGTTAGAGTTGAGAACCTAATTTCCACCCGTGAATTACATTTGAGACAGGCTGCAGTGGTGCTTGCTTGTTTCTTGCTATTCCTTGATTATGGCCTACCCACTATGGTGGGAGGCCATGAAGGCGGCGGTTATTATGAGTGAGTGAGTGAGTGAGTGAGTGAGTGAGTGAGTGAGTGAGTGAGTGAGTGAGTGGTGGTGGTGGTGGTGAGTGAGTGAGTGAGTGAGTGAGTGAGTGAGTGAGTGAGTGAGTGAGTGAGTGAGTGAGTAGGTGAGTGAGCGAGTGTGTGTGTGTGTTTGTGTGTGTGTGTGTGTGTGTTTGTGTGCGTGTGTGTGTGTGTGTGTGTGTGTGTGTGTGTGTGCGCGTGTGTGTGTGTGTGTGTGTGTGTGTGTGTGTGTGTGTGTGTGTGTGTGTGTGTGTGTGTGTGTGTGTGTGTGTGTGTGTGTGTGTGTGTGTGTGTGTGTGTGTGAATAAAAATGGTAGCGCAAGGAAACGGGACCCAGGAAGTATCACGGAGACACACACACACAGCGCTGCTGTGTGTGTGTGTGCCTGGCGCGCGCGAGGCTCGTGTGTTGACTGGTTCCATCACCTTTTACTCTTTTTACTTTTCATCGCCGGTCTCAGCGATGGCTAACCCTTCTGTACTTCTATTTCCTCGTCCCCTCTTCCTCCTCATTGAGTACAAGCGTAGTGATTCTCGGCTTGGTCACCCAGAGCACGGGGAGCTCGCTGCACGCAACAAGTGCAGCAAGCGCTCAGATTGATACCCGGTTATCTCACGCTGTCGGCGCTGTCAAATGGTGGACAGCCATCTTTTACTCTCCTACTTTCGCACACAGACACACTCTATCTCTACGCTTGTTACTATATCTTATCTCTCCGTCCGTTACATTTAACGCCGCTCGTGACAGCGAGAATATCAGCCCATTAGTCTATTCGCGTACTCGGCACTACGTGTTACGTGTCAGCAGGATCGCTATGCGCTATGCTGCATGCCTGCCGCAGATGGTTGCAAATTGAATGCAGTAGCGATAAAGAGCTATTGGCCGGCGTCCGGCTCGCGCGCCCGTTGTGTTGTGTGCAGTCTCGTTCACGGTCATGCCACACGGCCAGCGCAGCAACACCGATCTGTCTCGTTGCCGACACCGGGCTGTATACACTCAGAAACGCGTGACACGCTCGCGCGCGCGCTTTTCGCGTCTTTAAGCAACACCGGAAGCCGTGGGCAATTGCGCGTACTGCCGGCCAGATAGGCGAGCTGTACCTGCCTGACGTCGTCCGCACTCCGCGCGTGCGACTCCGTATGCCGCTTAGTTACGTGCAGTGAAGCCTCCACTGACATTCGGGTAGATTGTTTCACGGCAGTTAGGCTAAGCTAAATTATAGGTTATATGCTAGGTTAAATTAGGTTAGTCTATATGTACTCCGCGTCTCAGTACACCACGCGTAGCTGCGCGCAGTCAAGCCTTGGAAGGAGTGGTCGCACGTTCGGCTTAATCAACTGCGGTCGGGCTGTGCTGGGCTATAGAATACATTAGCATATAAATGTCTCAATTCATGGTATGTTTAGTTTGTCTACATTACGTTGGGCTAAACTGCCGCCGTGAAGGCTCAGTAGCAACAGCATTCACGGCGGATTTCGAGGTGGAAGGTTCGATTACGGCCATGCCGGGCTTATTTCGGTGGGTGGAAATGCAGAAAGGCTTGAACACCTGAGACACGTTACTTGACCCTGGCTACAAGTCAGGGCAATACTCGTAATCGATTCAACGCCTCATAATTTAATCGGATCATTGCCTTGGAATGGACAGAGCTATACGTCACTGCATGCTATAACGAAAAACGACAAGACTCTTCGCTCATGCCAAACAATGTAAAGGTCCAGACGAAGGAGGAGGCATGAAGTGATGGCAGATCGTTGCGCACACCCCGTAATTTACTCGTACTTGCAGTTTACAACCCTATAGGCCTTCAGAAAGAAACCGGCACATTGCAGAAAACGTGTTAGGTGAAGCTACACGCAGAAGTCGATCCCTGGCACAGACTTCAGACTTGACCATCATCTGCTTAAGAGGTTGTGATAACTCGAAGAAAGGGGGGGAGAGAGATGCCATTTCGTGACCATTGCATGGATAACTGGGGCCTCCGCGTTCGCCAGTCGCGCCGCGCCGGCAGACGATCCCTGATCCGGTTTTAGTATCGGTATTGAAAACTTATCTTATTCGCTGCCCCATGATGACATTCTCACCACAGTTAAAGAAGTGCATCCGTGGCAACGATGAAATGAAGTCTGGAGGTTCCTGTGTCGCGACGAAAGCAACGCGACACCCATGGAGTCGAGCAACAAAAGTAAGGACATTTATCTCCCCGCCACCACGACCCGACATTCAGGCATTTTATCTCTGACCGGTCCTAATTCGCACGGCCTCGACAATCTGCGCTGCCTTTAAGCCCTATACACGTCTCGGGTTTCTTTTATACGCGCCGCGAGCGTAAGCCGACCTTCATTAGGCAAAAACCTTTGCTAGGCCCAACGGAGCCGCTGGTTACGTAGTCTTGGAGCGCCCTCTTTGTAGCGCGTCCTCCGTCACCATAGCACTGCGTGCAACTCGGCGACGCTTGAACGACGAAGACACCTCGTCTACCATACAAACAGACCGAGTGAACGAGTACACAAAGAAGGCGAACCCCGTCCCGCTAAAAGTCATTCCTACAGAGGTGACCGCGCGCTCAGCATCACGAACAGCAGGGGCGTCAGGCTTAGCGCTATACGCATACTCACGCATACGCACGCGCATAGACCGGGTGTCCGCGAACCGTGAAAAGCAACGACGCCTTTTTGATAAGCCCGCCGCGCCGCCCATAAAAGGACCTGGAAGCAACGCGTCCGTGCCTTTCGCCGCTAAAGGCGGCTGCTCGTCCCCTGCATGTCCCATCTATCCCAGAGCAAACAACAGCCCGCTGCTGTACAGCTACCCTCTTGTTTCGCTCGCATTACGAGAGGTAGACTCGCAGACGGGAGCCGGCTCGTTTTCGCATGCAGCGAAGCCGGGCTCGCATCCGTGCACCAACGCGCGTTCCTTATCGCGCAGTCAGATCTGTTTGCTCAGTTGCGCCTGATGAGCGGAGCGCTTTGACCGTTGAAACCCGAGCCGACCGTCGGAGCCGCTAATTGTTTAACCCGCGCGCGCGCTCTCTGGCGAGATTTTTTGCGCGGTTGTGCGACGTCGCTGCCGCCGCTACTGACCCCTGGTGGTTGTTGCTCCTCATTAGAAGGACACGGCGAGACGTATGCGTGCGCAGGGTTCTATATTGGGGAAGGGGGGGGAGGGGGGGGCTGGTTTCGCTACGGCCCTCCGCCCCCTCACCCCTGTTTTGGTCAACTCCAAAAGAAAGAAATGAGCACTGCAATAGATGCAAAAATGAAAATGTAGCGATGACGTGCTTTTCGCAGAGGCCTGCCATTGGTCGCCGGCTATCCGGGGTAAAGGCGGGAACTAAACAGTCGTTTGAATATAACATCACGTGTCCTTGGTCGTCGTTATCTCCAACACATCCGTTGTCATAACCCTGTGCATTAACAAATGACGTTAAAGGTCCGACACTGTTAAGGTATAGGGTAGAATTGGCGCCCCCTTTAGATGATTAAGGGGGGTCTCCCCCTCCCCTTCGCCCCCCCCCCCCCTAGTCCGCGTGCACGCCCGAAAGCTGCCTTCCTAGCTCCCGGCGATCCATCCGCGCACCGCAGCGTGCGGCTTTTCGGGCTACACTTCGGGAAGAACGGAGTTCGTGGTGGAGAGAAGCGGAATAAATGTGACTGCGCGTGTGTGGTGAATTCGGCGCCCGGTAGTGTGCGTCCGTATGCGCGCGGAATACTCAAGTTTGCCCGTCGCACCTCGAAGTACGTCTCTCCGACACTGAAGCTTCCTGCGAAGCAACAACGGGCGGCGTGAAAAAGAGGGCCAGTGAACGATGCCGTCTCACCGCGGGTGGCGGCCGTGGTTGAAAAGAAAGATAGGCTGTAAGAGGGAGCTCCGGTTCCAATCGCGGTGTGCGCGCGCGCCAGAAGTTATTACTGTATCGTACGCATTTAGCGGCGGCGAGCTTTTATGGAAAGGGGGGGGGGGGGGTTACAAAGAGGAAGCGAGAGCGTGAAGTTTGACAGTGCGGACATCACGCAATGCCGATTTCATGTACCTCCGTTCTTGTGATATTACAACACTGTGAGTTCCGCGGGAACACTAGCCAAGGTCAGCACAGGTGGCCTTCTTCGCTGGTATGTATAGACACAACGATGCTCCAATGAGAACACTTTCAGGTGCACTAAAGTGCTTCCTGATTTAACGTTAATGGACGAACATCGTTGTCATAATGCTCGCGATTAATGAGCCGGCGAACAGCGGGAAGACAAGTTTCGCGAGTCCCTCATAGCCCGAAGGGGCAGAGTCATTTCCCAAGGAATTCCCCCTTTCCGAGAAAGAGTAGTTCACCCAACAGAACAAGTGTGTGTTTCGAGAGTTTATTCCATCGTACCGGCCTAAGAACTGGCTAACCTCCCTGACCTTCTGCTTGTTCCTTCCTCCTTATTCCATCGTATAACGCTATCACCGCTTGAGCGCAGTGATGATGCAGGAAGGAGAGTAACGCATACACGTGACTAATCACTATTTAGATGAACCATTTGCACAGAAATGTCTGAATCATTAGAATGAATTCTTACAAAGTGTGTTCGACGCCTCTAGTAAGTCACCGCGGTCTTCTGTTTAGAAAAAGTTTATTTACACAATGTACAACAAACAATAACGTAACAATATTCCGGTGATCAGGGATAGGCTGATGTACTGTTTAGAAAAAGTTTATTTACACTATGTACAAAAACAAAAACGTAATAACATTTCGGTGATCACGGGTATATACACACCGGGACAGCTATGCGCAACGAAAACACCGCTATCCTGTAGTGAACATATAATTAATCTAATATACATGACTAAGATGTGACATGGAATACACAAGAACTCAATGGGATACAATGATACAATGGTACAATGATAAATGATACAATAGACGCAATGAAACACTATGTATTTATTACAGACAAACGTGATACGAAGATTGGCAGAGTACAAGAGTATGCACAACGACTCCACGCGTTGTTGAAGCGTTGCGATGCTGACTGCACAACAACGCGCGCACTACATACGCCACCTCACAAAAACGCCGTTGTTGTTCAAGCATTACAGTGCGATTCGTGCCGAAACATTTCTTCCAAAAATTCAGAAAGCGTTGAGAATGTCAATTACTAAAGCAATCTCCTCCCCCGCGAATGTCTATTAGTCTACTTGGGCTTGGGCGAACATTGAAAAACCTCTGAATGTTATAAAACGCCGTCACAGAGCAGAAATACTGTGCACCTATATAGAAATGATGGGACGGAGAGGTAGCGCTCGAGCACAGTTTCATCTCAGATGGCACGTGAATAACAGAACTTCTCACACTGTCACCTAAAGATAAAAAGAAAAAATTGACCAGCGTATCTGCGTGCTTCGCTGCAAATGTCGTCGAAAGACGATAGTCTTGTGCCGGCCGTACTCCTATGTTTTGCCTTGCCTCAGACAGCGCCTACTCTACGTTGAATTGGCCGCATCTGGCTGGCATTGATAAAATAGAGGCGACGCTGCGCGAGATATGGACGCCATCGAAAAACATGAGCTTGTGCTGAACCAAGGGCCACTGCCAGCGGCTGGACTTTATCGTCGGCAAAGCGCTTTTTGGCGTATAGGCATGCCTGGCGTATAGGCATGCCTCGCATATACTGCTTTTCTTTCTTTCTTTCTCAGGAGTGCTCCCTCCTAACGCAAGCGTTCAGCTTTTAATGCGGCCGTCCACGCGGAACGCCGTTTTTTCATGTTCGCGTCTTTCATGTTCTTTCTAGCGTTTGTCAGCCTCTAGGACTGCCCAACGAAAGGGTCATCACACGATCACGGAAGCGCGGGCTAGGAATTCAATTTTCTCAAAGTCGGAATTTTCCTGAAATGTGCAATTCCTGATATCGACCTTACGCGTTGTCCAGCAGATCGCTTTTGGTCCGCCAACACGAAATATTTCAATGAAGCGCCCATAGCAAGTGCACTGCATCCCAATTTTTTTTTTTTTTTTTTTTTGCGTCATCGGTAGAACGTATTAGTATGGCCTAGTGGTCAAGACACTCGCTTTGAGTCCGGGGGGGACCTGGGTTCAGACCCAGGCTCCGTGAAGAACATTTATGATGGTTTATTAAGGCGAAAGCCTTGACCGGTGTCCGGTCCCCTTACATGATACCAGCTGTGGCGTCTCCCCCACACGCGGGAGGATAAATGAGCCTTTGAGCGCTGGAACGCGGATGGCGTCTGCACAATGCGCAAAGCGCGAGAATACGAACGGATACGAAACGGAGGCAGATTGGTCTCGCTGTGATTCGCGGTAAAAATTAAAAATAAAACATGCACACATTCCGTTTGTGTGCCATTCCACTGGGAGTGTAAAAAAAAAGAAAGACATGGCATAAGTAGTCGAATGGCCACAGGCTTTCGCCGAACACACTTTGGAATTTACAAAGTATCCTTCAATATTTTTATTACTTCTTTGGTGCGCGTCAGTTGTGAATGAGAAGGGTTTTTGGAACAACGGCTTCTTCAGAGATCGGTACATAATAATTGATGGGGTTTTACGACTCAAAACCATGCTATGATTATGAGGGACGCCGTAGCGGAGGGCTCCGGAAATTTCGACCACCTGTGGTTCTTTGACGTGCACCTAAATCCGAGTACACGGGCCTCAAACATTTAACCCTTTCAGACGCCACCTATGAAGAACTGTCCGTAAATGGGTCAAAATAATACAACGTTATTTCGAGGCACTCAGTATACTATTGCAGCAAAAATAATGTCATAATATGTTCATTTATGCGTGTTATGGTAACTTATTCTAATTAAGTTGTAATTAAATATCTGTTTATCCTGAAGTCATTCATGCTCTATTTTGGCATAAATAGAACGAAATCTCGGGATAGAAATATAGTACAAATTCGTTTTTCGTTATGTCCATTTAGAGCAAAGAAAAAGTATACTTTTAACATGGCTCGCAGGACGCGGCTCATCGAAGGACTCGTCGAACGGGGTAGTGCCTTCAGAAAATGTGATCATACGCAACAGTACGCTGCGAAATGAAGTTAAATGAAGACTAATTATTACGCAGGAGGTTCAATCTATCGGAAGCTCAATGTATCTCGCTCTCTCTTAGCCCCTAGTTGATACAAGGAGCAAAAACAAGTCATGTACACAATTGTGTACATAGCGTCTGAAAGGGTTAAGCATTCTCCTAAAATGTGGTGGTGGTGGTGGTGGAAAACATTTATTCATCTATATACAGCGAGGGGTATGGACGGGGCGAGCCGGATGGGCCCTCCCTTCACAAACACTAGGAGGGATCCCTAGTCCGGTATCCCTGTAGCTGCCGCGGCGGCCCGGGCCACCAACGCCTGTTGGGCTTGGAGGTTCGAGGTCGGAGCAGCCGAGCAGGACAGCCTCCCAGTCCTCCCGGGTGGGGTGGGGGGTGGGGTGGGTAGGTAGGATTGGAGGGGCATGCCCACACCATGTGATAGGTGTCGCAAGACTCCTCCGCACAGTGCGGGCAAGCGCCCGAGAAGGCCGAAATTGAAATGTTTTAATACTGCCGGGCACAGCACAGTATTGGTGAAAAGGCGGAGAAGCCAGCGCTCCTCCGCCCTGGTGAGGCCTTTGGCCGCGGCCGGGATTCGATTCCGCGACCTTCGGGCTTGCGGTCGAGCACCATAATCACTAGACCACCGTGGCGAAATACAGGTCTAGCGTACGCGAGCTTCGCTTGAAAACGTTGCACCGCCGTCTATGCCAGATTGCTGACGGTGTACGCGTCACCAATTTTATAACCGGGCTGAGCTTATGGTTCGTCGTGCCTCGGGCGCATGCTTCACCCAAGGCATGGTCGTGCTTGCAGTTAGAAAGCTTGTCTTAGAACAAGCTCTCCGGAAAGAAGTGACCCGTAGTATACCTTTCATTGTTGTTTACGCAAAGGTAGTACAGGCGTGGGCGTCGGCAGGGGGGGGTGCAAAGGGGGCACTTGTACCCCTCAAGCCATGCCAACACTGGCCCTGAAGCCCCACCAGGGCTTCCCTCCCCCTGCCGCGCCGCAATGCGACACGAGTTTGCCCCCCTCAAGACCAATGGCTGCCGACATCCATGAGTACAGGAGTAAAACGTAACACGGTTTCAGATAGAAACACCGCTATAACGAACATATTTGCTGCGAAGTAACCTGTATAACGAAAAGGACAACATCGCGCAAGGTGGTCAATAAATATTATTACGCATCTTTAAACGGCGCCTTCTTTCATTGTACATACGGGTAAGGTTACCTGTTGTGCGCAACCATATTTCTGTAGCCATAGTAAAGGTAAGGGACAATACAACACCTGCTAGAGTGCACTTTTTCTCCGTATGAAGTATTACCAAACGAAACCCTCCACGTGGTTGTCTAGATTGCGTGCGCGCCGAACCTGGAACGGGTTAAGAGAATAATGCCGTAGCGTCGAGGCGAGTCGTTCTGTCACGCATCCCGACACGGACACCCCGAAGCGCAACGAACCTCGGCGAGCGGGCACGTGACCACAGCACGGCATACACACACACACACACACACACACACACACACACACACACACACACACACACACACACACACACACACACACACACACACACACACACACACATATATATATATATATCGCGGTGACGGCAGAAACAGATCGCTTACCCACTCTTTTAAAAAAGGACAAAGGGTGGAGAGGGGGGATAGAAACTCAAATCGTCGACGCCGTTCCTCCACAAAAGACGGGAAGTGCAGGTCAACGCGGATTCCGTGTGACGAATCGCTCATATGTGTGTGTAGCGACTTCCTTAACGTCGCGAGAAGCCGCAGGCGACGTGACGGGAGCGCCCTCTGGAGGTGGCCGCGTGGAAAAGTGGGGTGTTTGAGAGGATCCGTCTACTGTAAAGAAGAGGGCAATAAACCTTTTACAGTTAACGTTTCGGAGTTTGAGAAACAGCGCAATTACACGGGACAAAGTGAGCAAAAGGACACCCTACTCAAGGTGTCGCCTCTCTCACAGCCTCTCAGTATGAGCGCGCTCTGTTTTCAGTAATGCACCATTGCAGTTACCTATGATGCACTGCAGCTTCTGTGGCTGTGAGCCAGAGCTTATAGACAAATTTATGTACTACCCATCATGCTCAGGCTGGCTGAAGCACCATGCTTTGCAGCTCCTATAGACACTAGTGTCAGATTTCCGTTTAGTGTATTATCATGAAACTCCATGGTTAACACAGTCATGATTAAGACAGTATGGTGAAACACCATAGTTAAGACAGCGTGGGGGCTTGGGTTCAAACCCGAGAACCGGCAAGAGAGAGAGAATAAACTTTATTGAGCAGCCAGGCTTAAACCCAAAGGGGTAGTCTCCTAAGTCCAGGTATAGCGATGGCTCGCTGCTGCCGCCCGATCCCTCCACCTACCATAGTTGGCTTTAAAAAATTATTCTGCTGTACACATTAATTTCTTTATAGCAGCGATTGTCGACAGGCGGGTCGACACATAGCTTCCTTGTTGAGTCCGCAGAGAAAATCTTACGCATTTAAAACATCCAAATATGTATCACATGCAACCCCTAGCTCAGATGATACACTGTATACAACCCCGCTCGCTGTATAAGTGAGTCGTTTCGCACCACTGGCAGCATAAGCATCCACGTGTTCGTTCGCCTCGCATCGAGAGCTGGTGTTGTCTTAATGAAAGGCGGTGTTTGCTGATACGTGGAGGAACAAACAGAGGCCGGCCTAGCGTAGCTTCTTGTCAGCGTGTAAAGATAAGGCGACACGCGTTTTCGTGGGCTGTGTACTTCACACGTTATCTGCAGGCAATGCAGATAGCGAATAGCGCGTGATAATATTGCGTTAATTGCGTTGTATCCAAATTACCTCTGCGATATATTACACCGATGCTTCACAACTAGCGATGAGCTTTGATTGTTTAATAAAAAAATCGTCACGTGTAGAGTGCTAACATACCCACGGAGTGAATAAAAGAGACACTAGAGAGAAAACACAATTTTCGTCGCATTAATGAATTAAAATTTCCCAATGCAGAGAAATCGCGCAACAAGAAAATACAGGTAGTGACGCCTCGCCGTCACGACATAAATTTTGACGACGTCTGCTGGGGGGCCTGCGTAATCGCTCGCCGCTGAAAACGGTTCACATTGGGTTCGAAGGGACACAAAGTCTTGACATCCCATGTTTCAAAAAAAAATTTCCCTGAGCCAATGCGGCCGAAATACGCAAGAAAGGCATTGAAGTTCGTGACGTCACACTGGCGTTCACGTGCTGAAGTTTCGGCGCGAAATTCAAACATGGCACGTTCGTTCCCTCTTGTAAAAATTAACCTATGAGGCGAAATTAACGACGATAAAGTTATGAAATAATAATTTATTTATCCAAGCTGATTTAAAGGAGTAGTGACACGTTTTTGGAACATCGCAAAAGGGACATTTTTCGTTTCCTTGGTATGCAGTGTCAACGCTCTTCCACACACCGGAGTCAGACAACGCGTATAAATTATTTTATTTTGATTTTATAGTTTTCGTCGTTAGCCACCTACACTGCAATGGACATTATCCCGTCGAGTCAAGACAGTTCTTGAGTGTGCGAGCTCTGCGTCCTGCATGCAGCCTACATCGCAGAAATCACTGTCAGGGTCACTGGACGACAATTCACTCATCGTTGTTTACGCGCACCACGTGCAGATGACAGATTTGCCGTTAGTACGTCGCCAGTCGCTGTCTTCCCTTGACGTCACACTGCTCTGAAACGTCACTGAGAAGCCTCCCCGTCGATACCGAAACCGAAATTGCTGTTTTATGGTAGCGGTATTAAAATTATATCCAATGCATTCCCAAGCACTACGACACTCTTTATAGGTTTCTCGATGCCAGTACTTTTATTTAGAGCAACACTCCCAAAATTTTCAAAATTCGTGTCAGTACTCCTTTAATTCTTCACTTTAGTGTCCTTTTGACAAGTTTCCAGAACGTGTATTCTACGCTTCTAACGTTCAAAAATGCCCCTCGGTTCGTCGTCGGTCTAAAAAAAAAAAAATGGACACTGCAGACGGTCGAGATGCAATGCGCGATTACTCATACCAGCTGTGAACCGCCGGTGAACGCAAATCCTTCCAATTTGCCTCCGTTTCTGTCGGACCTCAGAGACGCTACATAAGTTAAGACGGTAACTAAAGTCCGGACGCGAGCTGAAAATAAATAGCCTGGATATCGCTTAGCATACGGCAACACCTGCGTTAACAAATCCTGCAGCTTCACCGAGAGCCGGGGATGCAGGCGTGACCTTGCCCATCAAACAGGTAATCTACAGTAACCCCCCACTGATCCGGCAGCACATAGACAACTTTATTTAAATCGCGAGTCTAACACTCCTTTTTTTTTTTTTTTTTTTTTTTTTTTTTTTTTTTTTTTTTTTTTTTGGATCAACGGGGTTTCTTAACATCCATGTACTTACATGCTTTGTTTTGCGATCGGAAAGGACAAAAACAGGTTACAACGTAGTCAGTTACGCAAGTATCCAGCCGAGATTTACGCAATGCCCGCTGGTACCCCCCCACCTCCTTCCACTCGTTGTATACTGTACGCCGCATTGTCTTACATCGTTCTTGCGTGATTCGGTGGTGTCACACCTGCGAGATCTCGCGTCCGTCGGTATATATACTGCATGCAGGGGTTGTAAACACAGCCGGGCAGCTGCACGACTATGGGACGAACGCGTTCTCGTTAAGAGTCTCAGTGGTTGGTCAGCACGTGTGCGAAATGGCAATTTGATGTCTTCGAAAACGAAGGAAGCGGTCACTCGATACACGTGTATACGGCGATCAGCGGCGTATATACGTCGGATTAGACACGTTCCTCGATGCCAGCTGTGAGAGCATTCGCGTCTCCCCCATTAATAACACCCGCCGTGATTCCACGGCTTAGCGGTTTGTGCCGTTGCGCCGGCTACATAGCGACAGCTTGCACGTGACGACACGTATACAGTCACGCTCAATATGAGTTGCAACACGCTGTCTGTTCTCAAAATGGCGCCAACACTGCAAAGTGGCACTTACGTAGAAAAAAAAAATTGGTGAATTAAAATTCTCTCAATCAGCGGTACTTTCTGAACCAATTTAACGTTTGTCGGTGTCATTGTTCAGGCTTGGGGTCACTTTAACCACAGCCAGCGTGTTGCAGCTCATATTGAGCGCGACTGTACGGATGCTGATAAAGAGACACTAAAGTGAAACAACGAATTGGTCTAGATTGATAAATCGTATACTCTGAAAGCAATAATGTCGTTAATTTTACGATCATATGGATATTAATCGAGAGGAAAATCAAGATCAAGCTTTCGTTTTTAAATTTCGAGCCGAAATCTCCGTGCGTGACGTCACTGATTTCATAGTGAATTTTTCGTATTTCGGCGACGCTGGCTCAATTAAATGAAGTGAAACTCAGTATGTTAAGTCTCTGACCCCCCTCGGAGGACATTTGACTTAATTTTGACCGATTTGGAACTACGTAGGTCATAGTACGCGCCGTCAAAGTCTACGACGTCGCGGTGATTGGTGCGGGAACCTCACGGTGGCGTCGCCACCAGCGTTTCGTTTTCGCGCGTTTTCTCACTTACCAAGCGTCTTCTGACGGCAAGCGTGGCGATTTTGGTATTGTGACATAGTACTTCACTAATGCGACAAAAACCGTTTTTCTCTTTAGTGTCGCTTTAAAGTACTGGTACTCCAAGATGGCGGCTTTGATGACGTCACGGCAACGTAATCACGTAACGGCTAACCCGTTTTAACGCGATAACGACGCCGATGGAACGTTATTGGCCTCTGTGCGTGAATAACGTAATAACGTGCGCGCTGATAACATTACCGTGACATCACAAGCTTCGCTTTTCACTAAGTTGGTACACCGACAGGCGGTGTCAGTGACATCAGTGCGAGCCATCTGTCAGCGCGAAGTCGCGGGTTCGAATTCCTGGTCACGGCGGTCGCATTGCGACCACGGGGCCAAATGCAAAAAATGTACGCGTACTTATAGATTTGGGAGTACGTTAAGACGAACCCCGTTACGGAAAATTATTCCGGTGTCTATCTCGCTACGCAGATTTTCTCGTGATCACATCGTGGTTTTGGCACGTGACACCCCAGATTTTTGTGCTTAATAGTTAATTCTTTTCTAAACGGGTTTTTCACGAAACGCGTTCGAAATTTCTTTAAAATAGGGATGAAGAGAGAGATAAATATATTTTTTTATGGACTGCTTTCACCTAAGAGGTGTGGGTTTCCAAAATGGTTCGATGTAACTAGACAAATTTGCGTAATTGGGCTCATTAAATTTCTTACATGCCGGAAGCTTCTGACGATTGACTGCGGTTGGGAAAAATTGGAAGCAGGTCATGTGGCGTACACTCATAACCATTTCCGGAAATTAAACAATAACAACAACAAAAAAAGGATGTTGTGACTGATAATTTTCTGCAGCGTATAGTGAATTCCGGCATGTTTCACGCTTAAGAGTGCAAACGAACTTCCGCGGAGAGCGCAACTGCCACGCCATTACTTGACACCACAGACTGACACCTTCGTGACACCTGTCCGGCGAGAACGAAGGGAGCGAGATTGCGGCCGATAAGGAAGCTCGCTCAACGCTCGCCCGATGGTGAAGCGCAGCCGTGGCACGTCACTCAATGGTGTCTATTTCAATTCGGTTTCACCTTTGAGTGTGCAAATGAAATCGTCTTTCTCAAGAGCCAAAGCCAACGCGTCATTTTAACATTAATACCATTGTAAGTATAACGCAACGAAATGGTGCAACAGAAAAAAAAGACGAACACAAGCGCACACTGACAACTGATTTTATTGAAGGCAGATCCACAGGGTTATACGTGTACAAGCTGAGCAGGTGCACAGTCACGCCGACCAATGGATAACAATATTAATTGTACGGGTTTGACGTCCCAAAACCACGATACGATTATGAGAGACGCCGTATAGTGTAGGGCTCCGGAAGTTTCAACCATCTGGCGTTTTTCAACGTGCACTGACATCGCACAGTACACGGGCCTCTGGCACCGACCGCCGCGGCCGGGATCGAACCCGCGACCTTCGGGCGAGAAGCCGAGCACCGCAACTAAAGCACAGATCAAGGGGCTACAACGGCAACGACTAATGGAGATATTCAAGCAGGAAGTAACAAATAAATCGGACACGAAATAAATTTCATTTCTGCATAGTACAGCGCAATCGATGTGTCGCTTACACACTCCTCGCCTGCTTTCCTGGTCAAAAATGTTGTTATAATAGGGTTATGTGATTGTGAACATGTGATTAGGACGAGGCAAGGGAATACCGCATACTCGGGGACTCAGCGTTAATTCCGATCACACGGTGTCTTTATCCTTCACGTTAAGCTAAGTATACGCAGATATTGCCGCATTTCACCGTCCACCGACATGCAGCAGCGATCGCCAGGGATCGAGCCAGCACCCTTAGCGTTACAACTTCATAGCCCGCTAAGCTAACAAGACGGGCGCTCTTGCATACTGTGACATTGGCCGAGATTCACTACGAAGCCGAATCTTTTGTTTTAGATTTCTAGAAACGGTCATGGATAGTTTAGTAGAACACGTTGCTGGTCAAGCCGGTCCGTGGTACTGAAGAATACGAAATGCGCACAACTTGACAAATACGAGAAGTCCCCCGCTACCCCCCGGGCATATTAGAGTCACAAGGGGACGCCCTCGGCCGCTATTACTGTCAAAAACCGATCTGACCATAACCTGCATTTCAAGCAATGACGGTACGGATCTCACCGAGTAAAGATGTGGGGCAGACTTGGCGGCACCCTTCGACGATCATGGCGGGGGGGGAGGGAGGGGCTCTTTCCTCTTCCCTCCCCCGCCCCACGTGCGCATGCCTGGGCTTCAGACAACCGGATTGGTCCACAAGTAATACTTAAGAGACGTTCCGTCACTGATTCAATAATAATTTAAAATGCAAGAATGAACGGTAAAATTTGTTGAAGCAGCTTAGATCGACAGCGATGTATATAGGGCAATAGTGGTATGCTAGTATATTACCATTTAACTGACCAAAAGGAGAGGTTGGGTTCTTAAGTAACTGATATAAGAGACCACCTGGCTCTATTAACGGTGTGCTGGGATTTCCAAGCGGTTTCCCTGCGCTATCGCTCATCGCGCGTTGTAGAGTATAAGGACACCCTGTACAATTCCTTGTGAACGTCTCTCTCTTTTCGCGCAGCCTTTTTCCTTTCAAATATGCTTAACACACAAGCCCAACGTCGACTTCGACACCTGATCACGTATGCCGAAATATTCCTTTTGCGTGGACGCCATCTTCCCTGTCCGCTTCGGCATGCTTTCCTGCATGCGAGCGATCTCCATCGGCGGCCGACGACCTTCTCAGTCTCACACATTTTTCACACCTGTTTCTTTCCGTGCAGAAAATTTTTAAAAAAGTTAGAGAGATGAAAAATAGAGATAGAGAAACGGTAATGCTTTCTTATTGCCAAAGCACATGCCTTCGCCCCGCTTATAAGCCTAAAGGGTTGTATGACCTTACAATCCGCTCGGTGTATACTTGCCGTATGTGTTTCTTATACAAGATACCTGTCCACATAATGTGGGGCATGCGTTGCGTGCGCGGGAGGGCTTCGGAGTCGCGTGCAAGCCAGTCATGAATCGCTCGCTCGCAAAAAAGAGTCCCCGCTCTTATACGCAAGCCGTGCGTTCATGCGATCCATGGATCCTCTTTGTGCGACAGAATTTGTCGGGCGTGTCGCCCCCCCCCCCCCCCCCCTCTCTCTCTCTCTCTCCCCCTCTTATTTCTCGTTTTCTTATCATTCTTTGCTTTCCGCGAGCACTTGTAACGTACCTGTGAACACTGCCCGTCAGTGGAGCGGGCTGGGTCGTAAACTCTTTTTTTTTTTTTTTTTTTTTTTTTTTTTTTTTTACTTTTCTAGAAAGTTGCAGCACTACCAGCAGATAGCGATACGTATATAATTCGTTACAGTAATGCGAACGGCCACTTTGTATCAGTTTCTGGCGCATGCTGCCGTTCCGCGAGTTCGCACATATGTTGGGTTGGACAGGCCGGGGGTGCAGACAATTTACGGAAACGGTACGGAAAATGTTTTTCTTCGATTTTTATGCGACCATTCCGCCGTCCTTCCACAACGACTGTCGTTGTTTTGTTGCCTGAATAGCTTAAGTTAACCCGTTCTCTACACATGCACCTCAAGCGCGTATAGGTTGAACGGCAGGCCCACTATTTTGTAGCGACGGCTCAAGTGAGTGA